>CM054196.1:0-10000 GCA_028830015.1 Eucalyptus grandis x Eucalyptus urophylla | reverse complement strand
AGGGTTTAGGGTTTAGGGTTTAGGGTTTAGGGTTTAGGGTTTAGGGTTTAGGGTTTAGGGTTTAGGGTTTAGGGTTTAGGGTTTAGGGTTTAGGGTTTAGGGTTTAGGGTTTAGGGTTTAGGGTTTAGGGTTTAGGGTTTAGGGTTTAGGGTTTAGGGTTTAGGGTTTAGGGTTTAGGGTTTAGGGTTTAGGGTTTAGGGTTTAGGGTTTAGGGTTTAGGGTTTAGGGTTTAGGGTTTAGGGTTTAGGGTTTAGGGTTTAGGGTTTAGGGTTTAGGGTTTAGGGTTTAGGGTTTAGGGTTTAGGGTTTAGGGTTTAGGGTTTAGGGTTTAGGGTTTAGGGTTTAGGGTTTAGGGTTTAGGGTTTAGGGTTTAGGGTTTAGGGTTTAGGGTTTAGGGTTTAGGGTTTAGGGTTTAGGGTTTAGGGTTTAGGGTTTAGGGTTTAGGGTTTAGGGTTTAGGGTTTAGGGTTTAGGGTTTAGGGTTTAGGGTTTAGGGTTTAGGGTTTAGGGTTTAGGGTTTAGGGTTTAGGGTTTAGGGTTTAGGGTTTAGGGTTTAGGGTTTAGGGTTTAGGGTTTAGGGTTTAGGGTTTAGGGTTTAGGGTTTAGGGTTTAGGGTTTAGGGTTTAGGGTTTAGGGTTTAGGGTTTAGGGTTTAGGGTTTAGGGTTTAGGGTTTAGGGTTTAGGGTTTAGGGTTTAGGGTTTAGGGTTTAGGGTTTAGGGTTTAGGGTTTAGGGTTTAGGGTTTAGGGTTTAGGGTTTAGGGTTTAGGGTTTAGGGTTTAGGGTTTAGGGTTTAGGGTTTAGGGTTTAGGGTTTAGGGTTTAGGGTTTAGGGTTTAGGGTTTAGGGTTTAGGGTTTAGGGTTTAGGGTTTAGGGTTTAGGGTTTAGGGTTTAGGGTTTAGGGTTTAGGGTTTAGGGTTTAGGGTTTAGGGTTTAGGGTTTAGGGTTTAGGGTTTAGGGTTTAGGGTTTAGGGTTTAGGGTTTAGGGTTTAGGGTTTAGGGTTTAGGGTTTAGGGTTTAGGGTTTAGGGTTTAGGGTTTAGGGTTTAGGGTTTAGGGTTTAGGGTTTAGGGTTTAGGGTTTAGGGTTTAGGGTTTAGGGTTTAGGGTTTAGGGTTTAGGGTTTAGGGTTTAGGGTTTAGGGTTTAGGGTTTAGGGTTTAGGGTTTAGGGTTTAGGGTTTAGGGTTTAGGGTTTAGGGTTTAGGGTTTAGGGTTTAGGGTTTAGGGTTTAGGGTTTAGGGTTTAGGGTTTAGGGTTTAGGGTTTAGGGTTTAGGGTTTAGGGTTTAGGGTTTAGGGTTTAGGGTTTAGGGTTTAGGGTTTAGGGTTTAGGGTTTAGGGTTTAGGGTTTAGGGTTTAGGGTTTAGGGTTTAGGGTTTAGGGTTTAGGGTTTAGGGTTTAGGGTTTAGGGTTTAGGGTTTAGGGTTTAGGGTTTAGGGTTTAGGGTTTAGGGTTTAGGGTTTAGGGTTTAGGGTTTAGGGTTTAGGGTTTAGGGTTTAGGGTTTAGGGTTTAGGGTTTAGGGTTTAGGGTTTAGGGTTTAGGGTTTAGGGTTTAGGGTTTAGGGTTTAGGGTTTAGGGTTTAGGGTTTAGGGTTTAGGGTTTAGGGTTTAGGGTTTAGGGTTTAGGGTTTAGGGTTTAGGGTTTAGGGTTTAGGGTTTAGGGTTTAGGGTTTAGGGTTTAGGGTTTAGGGTTTAGGGTTTAGGGTTTAGGGTTTAGGGTTTAGGGTTTAGGGTTTAGGGTTTAGGGTTTAGGGTTTAGGGTTTAGGGTTTAGGGTTTAGGGTTTAGGGTTTAGGGTTTAGGGTTTAGGGTTTAGGGTTTAGGGTTTAGGGTTTAGGGTTTAGGGTTTAGGGTTTAGGGTTTAGGGTTTAGGGTTTAGGGTTTAGGGTTTAGGGTTTAGGGTTTAGGGTTTAGGGTTTAGGGTTTAGGGTTTAGGGTTTAGGGTTTAGGGTTTAGGGTTTAGGGTTTAGGGTTTAGGGTTTAGGGTTTAGGGTTTAGGGTTTAGGGTTTAGGGTTTAGGGTTTAGGGTTTAGGGTTTAGGGTTTAGGGTTTAGGGTTTAGGGTTTAGGGTTTAGGGTTTAGGGTTTAGGGTTTAGGGTTTAGGGTTTAGGGTTTAGGGTTTAGGGTTTAGGGTTTAGGGTTTAGGGTTTAGGGTTTAGGGTTTAGGGTTTAGGGTTTAGGGTTTAGGGTTTAGGGTTTAGGGTTTAGGGTTTAGGGTTTAGGGTTTAGGGTTTAGGGTTTAGGGTTTAGGGTTTAGGGTTTAGGGTTTAGGGTTTAGGGTTTAGGGTTTAGGGTTTAGGGTTTAGGGTTTAGGGTTTAGGGTTTAGGGTTTAGGGTTTAGGGTTTAGGGTTTAGGGTTTAGGGTTTAGGGTTTAGGGTTTAGGGTTTAGGGTTTAGGGTTTAGGGTTTAGGGTTTAGGGTTTAGGGTTTAGGGTTTAGGGTTTAGGGTTTAGGGTTTAGGGTTTAGGGTTTAGGGTTTAGGGTTTAGGGTTTAGGGTTTAGGGTTTAGGGTTTAGGGTTTAGGGTTTAGGGTTTAGGGTTTAGGGTTTAGGGTTTAGGGTTTAGGGTTTAGGGTTTAGGGTTTAGGGTTTAGGGTTTAGGGTTTAGGGTTTAGGGTTTAGGGTTTAGGGTTTAGGGTTTAGGGTTTAGGGTTTAGGGTTTAGGGTTTAGGGTTTAGGGTTTAGGGTTTAGGGTTTAGGGTTTAGGGTTTAGGGTTTAGGGTTTAGGGTTTAGGGTTTAGGGTTTAGGGTTTAGGGTTTAGGGTTTAGGGTTTAGGGTTTAGGGTTTAGGGTTTAGGGTTTAGGGTTTAGGGTTTAGGGTTTAGGGTTTAGGGTTTAGGGTTTAGGGTTTAGGGTTTAGGGTTTAGGGTTTAGGGTTTAGGGTTTAGGGTTTAGGGTTTAGGGTTTAGGGTTTAGGGTTTAGGGTTTAGGGTTTAGGGTTTAGGGTTTAGGGTTTAGGGTTTAGGGTTTAGGGTTTAGGGTTTAGGGTTTAGGGTTTAGGGTTTAGGGTTTAGGGTTTAGGGTTTAGGGTTTAGGGTTTAGGGTTTAGGGTTTAGGGTTTAGGGTTTAGGGTTTAGGGTTTAGGGTTTAGGGTTTAGGGTTTAGGGTTTAGGGTTTAGGGTTTAGGGTTTAGGGTTTAGGGTTTAGGGTTTAGGGTTTAGGGTTTAGGGTTTAGGGTTTAGGGTTTAGGGTTTAGGGTTTAGGGTTTAGGGTTTAGGGTTTAGGGTTTAGGGTTTAGGGTTTAGGGTTTAGGGTTTAGGGTTTAGGGTTTAGGGTTTAGGGTTTAGGGTTTAGGGTTTAGGGTTTAGGGTTTAGGGTTTAGGGTTTAGGGTTTAGGGTTTAGGGTTTAGGGTTTAGGGTTTAGGGTTTAGGGTTTAGGGTTTAGGGTTTAGGGTTTAGGGTTTAGGGTTTAGGGTTTAGGGTTTAGGGTTTAGGGTTTAGGGTTTAGGGTTTAGGGTTTAGGGTTTAGGGTTTAGGGTTTAGGGTTTAGGGTTTAGGGTTTAGGGTTTAGGGTTTAGGGTTTAGGGTTTAGGGTTTAGGGTTTAGGGTTTAGGGTTTAGGGTTTAGGGTTTAGGGTTTAGGGTTTAGGGTTTAGGGTTTAGGGTTTAGGGTTTAGGGTTTAGGGTTTAGGGTTTAGGGTTTAGGGTTTAGGGTTTAGGGTTTAGGGTTTAGGGTTTAGGGTTTAGGGTTTAGGGTTTAGGGTTTAGGGTTTAGGGTTTAGGGTTTAGGGTTTAGGGTTTAGGGTTTAGGGTTTAGGGTTTAGGGTTTAGGGTTTAGGGTTTAGGGTTTAGGGTTTAGGGTTTAGGGTTTAGGGTTTAGGGTTTAGGGTTTAGGGTTTAGGGTTTAGGGTTTAGGGTTTAGGGTTTAGGGTTTAGGGTTTAGGGTTTAGGGTTTAGGGTTTAGGGTTTAGGGTTTAGGGTTTAGGGTTTAGGGTTTAGGGTTTAGGGTTTAGGGTTTAGGGTTTAGGGTTTAGGGTTTAGGGTTTAGGGTTTAGGGTTTAGGGTTTAGGGTTTAGGGTTTAGGGTTTAGGGTTTAGGGTTTAGGGTTTAGGGTTTAGGGTTTAGGGTTTAGGGTTTAGGGTTTAGGGTTTAGGGTTTAGGGTTTAGGGTTTAGGGTTTAGGGTTTAGGGTTTAGGGTTTAGGGTTTAGGGTTTAGGGTTTAGGGTTTAGGGTTTAGGGTTTAGGGTTTAGGGTTTAGGGTTTAGGGTTTAGGGTTTAGGGTTTAGGGTTTAGGGTTTAGGGTTTAGGGTTTAGGGTTTAGGGTTTAGGGTTTAGGGTTTAGGGTTTAGGGTTTAGGGTTTAGGGTTTAGGGTTTAGGGTTTAGGGTTTAGGGTTTAGGGTTTAGGGTTTAGGGTTTAGGGTTTAGGGTTTAGGGTTTAGGGTTTAGGGTTTAGGGTTTAGGGTTTAGGGTTTAGGGTTTAGGGTTTAGGGTTTAGGGTTTAGGGTTTAGGGTTTAGGGTTTAGGGTTTAGGGTTTAGGGTTTAGGGTTTAGGGTTTAGGGTTTAGGGTTTAGGGTTTAGGGTTTAGGGTTTAGGGTTTAGGGTTTAGGGTTTAGGGTTTAGGGTTTAGGGTTTAGGGTTTAGGGTTTAGGGTTTAGGGTTTAGGGTTTAGGGTTTAGGGTTTAGGGTTTAGGGTTTAGGGTTTAGGGTTTAGGGTTTAGGGTTTAGGGTTTAGGGTTTAGGGTTTAGGGTTTAGGGTTTAGGGTTTAGGGTTTAGGGTTTAGGGTTTAGGGTTTAGGGTTTAGGGTTTAGGGTTTAGGGTTTAGGGTTTAGGGTTTAGGGTTTAGGGTTTAGGGTTTAGGGTTTAGGGTTTAGGGTTTAGGGTTTAGGGTTTAGGGTTTAGGGTTTAGGGTTTAGGGTTTAGGGTTTAGGGTTTAGGGTTTAGGGTTTAGGGTTTAGGGTTTAGGGTTTAGGGTTTAGGGTTTAGGGTTTAGGGTTTAGGGTTTAGGGTTTAGGGTTTAGGGTTTAGGGTTTAGGGTTTAGGGTTTAGGGTTTAGGGTTTAGGGTTTAGGGTTTAGGGTTTAGGGTTTAGGGTTTAGGGTTTAGGGTTTAGGGTTTAGGGTTTAGGGTTTAGGGTTTAGGGTTTAGGGTTTAGGGTTTAGGGTTTAGGGTTTAGGGTTTAGGGTTTAGGGTTTAGGGTTTAGGGTTTAGGGTTTAGGGTTTAGGGTTTAGGGTTTAGGGTTTAGGGTTTAGGGTTTAGGGTTTAGGGTTTAGGGTTTAGGGTTTAGGGTTTAGGGTTTAGGGTTTAGGGTTTAGGGTTTAGGGTTTAGGGTTTAGGGTTTAGGGTTTAGGGTTTAGGGTTTAGGGTTTAGGGTTTAGGGTTTAGGGTTTAGGGTTTAGGGTTTAGGGTTTAGGGTTTAGGGTTTAGGGTTTAGGGTTTAGGGTTTAGGGTTTAGGGTTTAGGGTTTAGGGTTTAGGGTTTAGGGTTTAGGGTTTAGGGTTTAGGGTTTAGGGTTTAGGGTTTAGGGTTTAGGGTTTAGGGTTTAGGGTTTAGGGTTTAGGGTTTAGGGTTTAGGGTTTAGGGTTTAGGGTTTAGGGTTTAGGGTTTAGGGTTTAGGGTTTAGGGTTTAGGGTTTAGGGTTTAGGGTTTAGGGTTTAGGGTTTAGGGTTTAGGGTTTAGGGTTTAGGGTTTAGGGTTTAGGGTTTAGGGTTTAGGGTTTAGGGTTTAGGGTTTAGGGTTTAGGGTTTAGGGTTTAGGGTTTAGGGTTTAGGGTTTAGGGTTTAGGGTTTAGGGTTTAGGGTTTAGGGTTTAGGGTTTAGGGTTTAGGGTTTAGGGTTTAGGGTTTAGGGTTTAGGGTTTAGGGTTTAGGGTTTAGGGTTTAGGGTTTAGGGTTTAGGGTTTAGGGTTTAGGGTTTAGGGTTTAGGGTTTAGGGTTTAGGGTTTAGGGTTTAGGGTTTAGGGTTTAGGGTTTAGGGTTTAGGGTTTAGGGTTTAGGGTTTAGGGTTTAGGGTTTAGGGTTTAGGGTTTAGGGTTTAGGGTTTAGGGTTTAGGGTTTAGGGTTTAGGGTTTAGGGTTTAGGGTTTAGGGTTTAGGGTTTAGGGTTTAGGGTTTAGGGTTTAGGGTTTAGGGTTTAGGGTTTAGGGTTTAGGGTTTAGGGTTTAGGGTTTAGGGTTTAGGGTTTAGGGTTTAGGGTTTAGGGTTTAGGGTTTAGGGTTTAGGGTTTAGGGTTTAGGGTTTAGGGTTTAGGGTTTAGGGTTTAGGGTTTAGGGTTTAGGGTTTAGGGTTTAGGGTTTAGGGTTTAGGGTTTAGGGTTTAGGGTTTAGGGTTTAGGGTTTAGGGTTTAGGGTTTAGGGTTTAGGGTTTAGGGTTTAGGGTTTAGGGTTTAGGGTTTAGGGTTTAGGGTTTAGGGTTTAGGGTTTAGGGTTTAGGGTTTAGGGTTTAGGGTTTAGGGTTTAGGGTTTAGGGTTTAGGGTTTAGGGTTTAGGGTTTAGGGTTTAGGGTTTAGGGTTTAGGGTTTAGGGTTTAGGGTTTAGGGTTTAGGGTTTAGGGTTTAGGGTTTAGGGTTTAGGGTTTAGGGTTTAGGGTTTAGGGTTTAGGGTTTAGGGTTTAGGGTTTAGGGTTTAGGGTTTAGGGTTTAGGGTTTAGGGTTTAGGGTTTAGGGTTTAGGGTTTAGGGTTTAGGGTTTAGGGTTTAGGGTTTAGGGTTTAGGGTTTAGGGTTTAGGGTTTAGGGTTTAGGGTTTAGGGTTTAGGGTTTAGGGTTTAGGGTTTAGGGTTTAGGGTTTAGGGTTTAGGGTTTAGGGTTTAGGGTTTAGGGTTTAGGGTTTAGGGTTTAGGGTTTAGGGTTTAGGGTTTAGGGTTTAGGGTTTAGGGTTTAGGGTTTAGGGTTTAGGGTTTAGGGTTTAGGGTTTAGGGTTTAGGGTTTAGGGTTTAGGGTTTAGGGTTTAGGGTTTAGGGTTTAGGGTTTAGGGTTTAGGGTTTAGGGTTTAGGGTTTAGGGTTTAGGGTTTAGGGTTTAGGGTTTAGGGTTTAGGGTTTAGGGTTTAGGGTTTAGGGTTTAGGGTTTAGGGTTTAGGGTTTAGGGTTTAGGGTTTAGGGTTTAGGGTTTAGGGTTTAGGGTTTAGGGTTTAGGGTTTAGGGTTTAGGGTTTAGGGTTTAGGGTTTAGGGTTTAGGGTTTAGGGTTTAGGGTTTAGGGTTTAGGGTTTAGGGTTTAGGGTTTAGGGTTTAGGGTTTAGGGTTTAGGGTTTAGGGTTTAGGGTTTAGGGTTTAGGGTTTAGGGTTTAGGGTTTAGGGTTTAGGGTTTAGGGTTTAGGGTTTAGGGTTTAGGGTTTAGGGTTTAGGGTTTAGGGTTTAGGGTTTAGGGTTTAGGGTTTAGGGTTTAGGGTTTAGGGTTTAGGGTTTAGGGTTTAGGGTTTAGGGTTTAGGGTTTAGGGTTTAGGGTTTAGGGTTTAGGGTTTAGGGTTTAGGGTTTAGGGTTTAGGGTTTAGGGTTTAGGGTTTAGGGTTTAGGGTTTAGGGTTTAGGGTTTAGGGTTTAGGGTTTAGGGTTTAGGGTTTAGGGTTTAGGGTTTAGGGTTTAGGGTTTAGGGTTTAGGGTTTAGGGTTTAGGGTTTAGGGTTTAGGGTTTAGGGTTTAGGGTTTAGGGTTTAGGGTTTAGGGTTTAGGGTTTAGGGTTTAGGGTTTAGGGTTTAGGGTTTAGGGTTTAGGGTTTAGGGTTTAGGGTTTAGGGTTTAGGGTTTAGGGTTTAGGGTTTAGGGTTTAGGGTTTAGGGTTTAGGGTTTAGGGTTTAGGGTTTAGGGTTTAGGGTTTAGGGTTTAGGGTTTAGGGTTTAGGGTTTAGGGTTTAGGGTTTAGGGTTTAGGGTTTAGGGTTTAGGGTTTAGGGTTTAGGGTTTAGGGTTTAGGGTTTAGGGTTTAGGGTTTAGGGTTTAGGGTTTAGGGTTTAGGGTTTAGGGTTTAGGGTTTAGGGTTTAGGGTTTAGGGTTTAGGGTTTAGGGTTTAGGGTTTAGGGTTTAGGGTTTAGGGTTTAGGGTTTAGGGTTTAGGGTTTAGGGTTTAGGGTTTAGGGTTTAGGGTTTAGGGTTTAGGGTTTAGGGTTTAGGGTTTAGGGTTTAGGGTTTAGGGTTTAGGGTTTAGGGTTTAGGGTTTAGGGTTTAGGGTTTAGGGTTTAGGGTTTAGGGTTTAGGGTTTAGGGTTTAGGGTTTAGGGTTTAGGGTTTAGGGTTTAGGGTTTAGGGTTTAGGGTTTAGGGTTTAGGGTTTAGGGTTTAGGGTTTAGGGTTTAGGGTTTAGGGTTTAGGGTTTAGGGTTTAGGGTTTAGGGTTTAGGGTTTAGGGTTTAGGGTTTAGGGTTTAGGGTTTAGGGTTTAGGGTTTAGGGTTTAGGGTTTAGGGTTTAGGGTTTAGGGTTTAGGGTTTAGGGTTTAGGGTTTAGGGTTTAGGGTTTAGGGTTTAGGGTTTAGGGTTTAGGGTTTAGGGTTTAGGGTTTAGGGTTTAGGGTTTAGGGTTTAGGGTTTAGGGTTTAGGGTTTAGGGTTTAGGGTTTAGGGTTTAGGGTTTAGGGTTTAGGGTTTAGGGTTTAGGGTTTAGGGTTTAGGGTTTAGGGTTTAGGGTTTAGGGTTTAGGGTTTAGGGTTTAGGGTTTAGGGTTTAGGGTTTAGGGTTTAGGGTTTAGGGTTTAGGGTTTAGGGTTTAGGGTTTAGGGTTTAGGGTTTAGGGTTTAGGGTTTAGGGTTTAGGGTTTAGGGTTTAGGGTTTAGGGTTTAGGGTTTAGGGTTTAGGGTTTAGGGTTTAGGGTTTAGGGTTTAGGGTTTAGGGTTTAGGGTTTAGGGTTTAGGGTTTAGGGTTTAGGGTTTAGGGTTTAGGGTTTAGGGTTTAGGGTTTAGGGTTTAGGGTTTAGGGTTTAGGGTTTAGGGTTTAGGGTTTAGGGTTTAGGGTTTAGGGTTTAGGGTTTAGGGTTTAGGGTTTAGGGTTTAGGGTTTAGGGTTTAGGGTTTAGGGTTTAGGGTTTAGGGTTTAGGGTTTAGGGTTTAGGGTTTAGGGTTTAGGGTTTAGGGTTTAGGGTTTAGGGTTTAGGGTTTAGGGTTTAGGGTTTAGGGTTTAGGGTTTAGGGTTTAGGGTTTAGGGTTTAGGGTTTAGGGTTTAGGGTTTAGGGTTTAGGGTTTAGGGTTTAGGGTTTAGGGTTTAGGGTTTAGGGTTTAGGGTTTAGGGTTTAGGGTTTAGGGTTTAGGGTTTAGGGTTTAGGGTTTAGGGTTTAGGGTTTAGGGTTTAGGGTTTAGGGTTTAGGGTTTAGGGTTTAGGGTTTAGGGTTTAGGGTTTAGGGTTTAGGGTTTAGGGTTTAGGGTTTAGGGTTTAGGGTTTAGGGTTTAGGGTTTAGGGTTTAGGGTTTAGGGTTTAGGGTTTAGGGTTTAGGGTTTAGGGTTTAGGGTTTAGGGTTTAGGGTTTAGGGTTTAGGGTTTAGGGTTTAGGGTTTAGGGTTTAGGGTTTAGGGTTTAGGGTTTAGGGTTTAGGGTTTAGGGTTTAGGGTTTAGGGTTTAGGGTTTAGGGTTTAGGGTTTAGGGTTTAGGGTTTAGGGTTTAGGGTTTAGGGTTTAGGGTTTAGGGTTTAGGGTTTAGGGTTTAGGGTTTAGGGTTTAGGGTTTAGGGTTTAGGGTTTAGGGTTTAGGGTTTAGGGTTTAGGGTTTAGGGTTTAGGGTTTAGGGTTTAGGGTTTAGGGTTTAGGGTTTAGGGTTTAGGGTTTAGGGTTTAGGGTTTAGGGTTTAGGGTTTAGGGTTTAGGGTTTAGGGTTTAGGGTTTAGGGTTTAGGGTTTAGGGTTTAGGGTTTAGGGTTTAGGGTTTAGGGTTTAGGGTTTAGGGTTTAGGGTTTAGGGTTTAGGGTTTAGGGTTTAGGGTTTAGGGTTTAGGGTTTAGGGTTTAGGGTTTAGGGTTTAGGGTTTAGGGTTTAGGGTTTAGGGTTTAGGGTTTAGGGTTTAGGGTTTAGGGTTTAGGGTTTAGGGTTTAGGGTTTAGGGTTTAGGGTTTAGGGTTTAGGGTTTAGGGTTTAGGGTTTAGGGTTTAGGGTTTAGGGTTTAGGGTTTAGGGTTTAGGG
>CM054195.1:51569089-51576589 GCA_028830015.1 Eucalyptus grandis x Eucalyptus urophylla | reverse complement strand
AAACCCTAAACCCTAAACCCTAAACCCTAAACCCTAAACCCTAAACCCTAAACCCTAAACCCTAAACCCTAAACCCTAAACCCTAAACCCTAAACCCTAAACCCTAAACCCTAAACCCTAAACCCTAAACCCTAAACCCTAAACCCTAAACCCTAAACCCTAAACCCTAAACCCTAAACCCTAAACCCTAAACCCTAAACCCTAAACCCTAAACCCTAAACCCTAAACCCTAAACCCTAAACCCTAAACCCTAAACCCTAAACCCTAAACCCTAAACCCTAAACCCTAAACCCTAAACCCTAAACCCTAAACCCTAAACCCTAAACCCTAAACCCTAAACCCTAAACCCTAAACCCTAAACCCTAAACCCTAAACCCTAAACCCTAAACCCTAAACCCTAAACCCTAAACCCTAAACCCTAAACCCTAAACCCTAAACCCTAAACCCTAAACCCTAAACCCTAAACCCTAAACCCTAAACCCTAAACCCTAAACCCTAAACCCTAAACCCTAAACCCTAAACCCTAAACCCTAAACCCTAAACCCTAAACCCTAAACCCTAAACCCTAAACCCTAAACCCTAAACCCTAAACCCTAAACCCTAAACCCTAAACCCTAAACCCTAAACCCTAAACCCTAAACCCTAAACCCTAAACCCTAAACCCTAAACCCTAAACCCTAAACCCTAAACCCTAAACCCTAAACCCTAAACCCTAAACCCTAAACCCTAAACCCTAAACCCTAAACCCTAAACCCTAAACCCTAAACCCTAAACCCTAAACCCTAAACCCTAAACCCTAAACCCTAAACCCTAAACCCTAAACCCTAAACCCTAAACCCTAAACCCTAAACCCTAAACCCTAAACCCTAAACCCTAAACCCTAAACCCTAAACCCTAAACCCTAAACCCTAAACCCTAAACCCTAAACCCTAAACCCTAAACCCTAAACCCTAAACCCTAAACCCTAAACCCTAAACCCTAAACCCTAAACCCTAAACCCTAAACCCTAAACCCTAAACCCTAAACCCTAAACCCTAAACCCTAAACCCTAAACCCTAAACCCTAAACCCTAAACCCTAAACCCTAAACCCTAAACCCTAAACCCTAAACCCTAAACCCTAAACCCTAAACCCTAAACCCTAAACCCTAAACCCTAAACCCTAAACCCTAAACCCTAAACCCTAAACCCTAAACCCTAAACCCTAAACCCTAAACCCTAAACCCTAAACCCTAAACCCTAAACCCTAAACCCTAAACCCTAAACCCTAAACCCTAAACCCTAAACCCTAAACCCTAAACCCTAAACCCTAAACCCTAAACCCTAAACCCTAAACCCTAAACCCTAAACCCTAAACCCTAAACCCTAAACCCTAAACCCTAAACCCTAAACCCTAAACCCTAAACCCTAAACCCTAAACCCTAAACCCTAAACCCTAAACCCTAAACCCTAAACCCTAAACCCTAAACCCTAAACCCTAAACCCTAAACCCTAAACCCTAAACCCTAAACCCTAAACCCTAAACCCTAAACCCTAAACCCTAAACCCTAAACCCTAAACCCTAAACCCTAAACCCTAAACCCTAAACCCTAAACCCTAAACCCTAAACCCTAAACCCTAAACCCTAAACCCTAAACCCTAAACCCTAAACCCTAAACCCTAAACCCTAAACCCTAAACCCTAAACCCTAAACCCTAAACCCTAAACCCTAAACCCTAAACCCTAAACCCTAAACCCTAAACCCTAAACCCTAAACCCTAAACCCTAAACCCTAAACCCTAAACCCTAAACCCTAAACCCTAAACCCTAAACCCTAAACCCTAAACCCTAAACCCTAAACCCTAAACCCTAAACCCTAAACCCTAAACCCTAAACCCTAAACCCTAAACCCTAAACCCTAAACCCTAAACCCTAAACCCTAAACCCTAAACCCTAAACCCTAAACCCTAAACCCTAAACCCTAAACCCTAAACCCTAAACCCTAAACCCTAAACCCTAAACCCTAAACCCTAAACCCTAAACCCTAAACCCTAAACCCTAAACCCTAAACCCTAAACCCTAAACCCTAAACCCTAAACCCTAAACCCTAAACCCTAAACCCTAAACCCTAAACCCTAAACCCTAAACCCTAAACCCTAAACCCTAAACCCTAAACCCTAAACCCTAAACCCTAAACCCTAAACCCTAAACCCTAAACCCTAAACCCTAAACCCTAAACCCTAAACCCTAAACCCTAAACCCTAAACCCTAAACCCTAAACCCTAAACCCTAAACCCTAAACCCTAAACCCTAAACCCTAAACCCTAAACCCTAAACCCTAAACCCTAAACCCTAAACCCTAAACCCTAAACCCTAAACCCTAAACCCTAAACCCTAAACCCTAAACCCTAAACCCTAAACCCTAAACCCTAAACCCTAAACCCTAAACCCTAAACCCTAAACCCTAAACCCTAAACCCTAAACCCTAAACCCTAAACCCTAAACCCTAAACCCTAAACCCTAAACCCTAAACCCTAAACCCTAAACCCTAAACCCTAAACCCTAAACCCTAAACCCTAAACCCTAAACCCTAAACCCTAAACCCTAAACCCTAAACCCTAAACCCTAAACCCTAAACCCTAAACCCTAAACCCTAAACCCTAAACCCTAAACCCTAAACCCTAAACCCTAAACCCTAAACCCTAAACCCTAAACCCTAAACCCTAAACCCTAAACCCTAAACCCTAAACCCTAAACCCTAAACCCTAAACCCTAAACCCTAAACCCTAAACCCTAAACCCTAAACCCTAAACCCTAAACCCTAAACCCTAAACCCTAAACCCTAAACCCTAAACCCTAAACCCTAAACCCTAAACCCTAAACCCTAAACCCTAAACCCTAAACCCTAAACCCTAAACCCTAAACCCTAAACCCTAAACCCTAAACCCTAAACCCTAAACCCTAAACCCTAAACCCTAAACCCTAAACCCTAAACCCTAAACCCTAAACCCTAAACCCTAAACCCTAAACCCTAAACCCTAAACCCTAAACCCTAAACCCTAAACCCTAAACCCTAAACCCTAAACCCTAAACCCTAAACCCTAAACCCTAAACCCTAAACCCTAAACCCTAAACCCTAAACCCTAAACCCTAAACCCTAAACCCTAAACCCTAAACCCTAAACCCTAAACCCTAAACCCTAAACCCTAAACCCTAAACCCTAAACCCTAAACCCTAAACCCTAAACCCTAAACCCTAAACCCTAAACCCTAAACCCTAAACCCTAAACCCTAAACCCTAAACCCTAAACCCTAAACCCTAAACCCTAAACCCTAAACCCTAAACCCTAAACCCTAAACCCTAAACCCTAAACCCTAAACCCTAAACCCTAAACCCTAAACCCTAAACCCTAAACCCTAAACCCTAAACCCTAAACCCTAAACCCTAAACCCTAAACCCTAAACCCTAAACCCTAAACCCTAAACCCTAAACCCTAAACCCTAAACCCTAAACCCTAAACCCTAAACCCTAAACCCTAAACCCTAAACCCTAAACCCTAAACCCTAAACCCTAAACCCTAAACCCTAAACCCTAAACCCTAAACCCTAAACCCTAAACCCTAAACCCTAAACCCTAAACCCTAAACCCTAAACCCTAAACCCTAAACCCTAAACCCTAAACCCTAAACCCTAAACCCTAAACCCTAAACCCTAAACCCTAAACCCTAAACCCTAAACCCTAAACCCTAAACCCTAAACCCTAAACCCTAAACCCTAAACCCTAAACCCTAAACCCTAAACCCTAAACCCTAAACCCTAAACCCTAAACCCTAAACCCTAAACCCTAAACCCTAAACCCTAAACCCTAAACCCTAAACCCTAAACCCTAAACCCTAAACCCTAAACCCTAAACCCTAAACCCTAAACCCTAAACCCTAAACCCTAAACCCTAAACCCTAAACCCTAAACCCTAAACCCTAAACCCTAAACCCTAAACCCTAAACCCTAAACCCTAAACCCTAAACCCTAAACCCTAAACCCTAAACCCTAAACCCTAAACCCTAAACCCTAAACCCTAAACCCTAAACCCTAAACCCTAAACCCTAAACCCTAAACCCTAAACCCTAAACCCTAAACCCTAAACCCTAAACCCTAAACCCTAAACCCTAAACCCTAAACCCTAAACCCTAAACCCTAAACCCTAAACCCTAAACCCTAAACCCTAAACCCTAAACCCTAAACCCTAAACCCTAAACCCTAAACCCTAAACCCTAAACCCTAAACCCTAAACCCTAAACCCTAAACCCTAAACCCTAAACCCTAAACCCTAAACCCTAAACCCTAAACCCTAAACCCTAAACCCTAAACCCTAAACCCTAAACCCTAAACCCTAAACCCTAAACCCTAAACCCTAAACCCTAAACCCTAAACCCTAAACCCTAAACCCTAAACCCTAAACCCTAAACCCTAAACCCTAAACCCTAAACCCTAAACCCTAAACCCTAAACCCTAAACCCTAAACCCTAAACCCTAAACCCTAAACCCTAAACCCTAAACCCTAAACCCTAAACCCTAAACCCTAAACCCTAAACCCTAAACCCTAAACCCTAAACCCTAAACCCTAAACCCTAAACCCTAAACCCTAAACCCTAAACCCTAAACCCTAAACCCTAAACCCTAAACCCTAAACCCTAAACCCTAAACCCTAAACCCTAAACCCTAAACCCTAAACCCTAAACCCTAAACCCTAAACCCTAAACCCTAAACCCTAAACCCTAAACCCTAAACCCTAAACCCTAAACCCTAAACCCTAAACCCTAAACCCTAAACCCTAAACCCTAAACCCTAAACCCTAAACCCTAAACCCTAAACCCTAAACCCTAAACCCTAAACCCTAAACCCTAAACCCTAAACCCTAAACCCTAAACCCTAAACCCTAAACCCTAAACCCTAAACCCTAAACCCTAAACCCTAAACCCTAAACCCTAAACCCTAAACCCTAAACCCTAAACCCTAAACCCTAAACCCTAAACCCTAAACCCTAAACCCTAAACCCTAAACCCTAAACCCTAAACCCTAAACCCTAAACCCTAAACCCTAAACCCTAAACCCTAAACCCTAAACCCTAAACCCTAAACCCTAAACCCTAAACCCTAAACCCTAAACCCTAAACCCTAAACCCTAAACCCTAAACCCTAAACCCTAAACCCTAAACCCTAAACCCTAAACCCTAAACCCTAAACCCTAAACCCTAAACCCTAAACCCTAAACCCTAAACCCTAAACCCTAAACCCTAAACCCTAAACCCTAAACCCTAAACCCTAAACCCTAAACCCTAAACCCTAAACCCTAAACCCTAAACCCTAAACCCTAAACCCTAAACCCTAAACCCTAAACCCTAAACCCTAAACCCTAAACCCTAAACCCTAAACCCTAAACCCTAAACCCTAAACCCTAAACCCTAAACCCTAAACCCTAAACCCTAAACCCTAAACCCTAAACCCTAAACCCTAAACCCTAAACCCTAAACCCTAAACCCTAAACCCTAAACCCTAAACCCTAAACCCTAAACCCTAAACCCTAAACCCTAAACCCTAAACCCTAAACCCTAAACCCTAAACCCTAAACCCTAAACCCTAAACCCTAAACCCTAAACCCTAAACCCTAAACCCTAAACCCTAAACCCTAAACCCTAAACCCTAAACCCTAAACCCTAAACCCTAAACCCTAAACCCTAAACCCTAAACCCTAAACCCTAAACCCTAAACCCTAAACCCTAAACCCTAAACCCTAAACCCTAAACCCTAAACCCTAAACCCTAAACCCTAAACCCTAAACCCTAAACCCTAAACCCTAAACCCTAAACCCTAAACCCTAAACCCTAAACCCTAAACCCTAAACCCTAAACCCTAAACCCTAAACCCTAAACCCTAAACCCTAAACCCTAAACCCTAAACCCTAAACCCTAAACCCTAAACCCTAAACCCTAAACCCTAAACCCTAAACCCTAAACCCTAAACCCTAAACCCTAAACCCTAAACCCTAAACCCTAAACCCTAAACCCTAAACCCTAAACCCTAAACCCTAAACCCTAAACCCTAAACCCTAAACCCTAAACCCTAAACCCTAAACCCTAAACCCTAAACCCTAAACCCTAAACCCTAAACCCTAAACCCTAAACCCTAAACCCTAAACCCTAAACCCTAAACCCTAAACCCTAAACCCTAAACCCTAAACCCTAAACCCTAAACCCTAAACCCTAAACCCTAAACCCTAAACCCTAAACCCTAAACCCTAAACCCTAAACCCTAAACCCTAAACCCTAAACCCTAAACCCTAAACCCTAAACCCTAAACCCTAAACCCTAAACCCTAAACCCTAAACCCTAAACCCTAAACCCTAAACCCTAAACCCTAAACCCTAAACCCTAAACCCTAAACCCTAAACCCTAAACCCTAAACCCTAAACCCTAAACCCTAAACCCTAAACCCTAAACCCTAAACCCTAAACCCTAAACCCTAAACCCTAAACCCTAAACCCTAAACCCTAAACCCTAAACCCTAAACCCTAAACCCTAAACCCTAAACCCTAAACCCTAAACCCTAAACCCTAAACCCTAAACCCTAAACCCTAAACCCTAAACCCTAAACCCTAAACCCTAAACCCTAAACCCTAAACCCTAAACCCTAAACCCTAAACCCTAAACCCTAAACCCTAAACCCTAAACCCTAAACCCTAAACCCTAAACCCTAAACCCTAAACCCTAAACCCTAAACCCTAAACCCTAAACCCTAAACCCTAAACCCTAAACCCTAAACCCTAAACCCTAAACCCTAAACCCTAAACCCTAAACCCTAAACCCTAAACCCTAAACCCTAAACCCTAAACCCTAAACCCTAAACCCTAAACCCTAAACCCTAAACCCTAAACCCTAAACCCTAAACCCTAAACCCTAAACCCTAAACCCTAAACCCTAAACCCTAAACCCTAAACCCTAAACCCTAAACCCTAAACCCTAAACCCTAAACCCTAAACCCTAAACCCTAAACCCTAAACCCTAAACCCTAAACCCTAAACCCTAAACCCTAAACCCTAAACCCTAAACCCTAAACCCTAAACCCTAAACCCTAAACCCTAAACCCTAAACCCTAAACCCTAAACCCTAAACCCTAAACCCTAAACCCTAAACCCTAAACCCTAAACCCTAAACCCTAAACCCTAAACCCTAAACCCTAAACCCTAAACCCTAAACCCTAAACCCTAAACCCTAAACCCTAAACCCTAAACCCTAAACCCTAAACCCTAAACCCTAAACCCTAAACCCTAAACCCTAAACCCTAAACCCTAAACCCTAAACCCTAAACCCTAAACCCTAAACCCTAAACCCTAAACCCTAAACCCTAAACCCTAAACCCTAAACCCTAAACCCTAAACCCTAAACCCTAAACCCTAAACCCTAAACCCTAAACCCTAAACCCTAAACCCTAAACCCTAAACCCTAAACCCTAAACCCTAAACCCTAAA